>JAHUXG010014104.1:0-26622 GCA_020740815.1 Sciurus niger | reverse complement strand
ATGAAATTTCTGAATTTAGATAAATCGCTCTATTTTAATAAGATTAAATATTTTGTTGTTTATAGTACTCTAATTGAAACACAGTTGAAACTTTTGGGACCCCTTGTATATAGAATTCCACTTGTTAGGACATAACTCTTAGTAACCTTGTTTTTAGTTTAGTGATGACACAAAGCAAGTTTAAACCCTTTTATTTACCAACCTATGAAAACATCAATAATGTTTAAGTATGATACCCCATGGAATTTGAGGAGTTAAGAGTACTTGATGTTATTTAACAATGAGCATTTTAATTTTACAAATTAATCAGATGTCTCTACAAACACATTTGAGTAATCCCATATATGTTAACTCTAATTCACTTATTCTGTAAAAACCAAGAAAGCAGGCAGGTGTCCTGAACAGTATTTGCTGTCTTTTTCCTGTTGAAGAAAAGTCCTAGAAACAATTGATATTAGACATTGTTTAACAGCAACATTCCATTAGTTTGACCACCTAGAGACTAGCAAGTTATTTTTAAAGACATTTCACTTTTATTAGTTTACTGAATTTAAATTGAACCTTTTTAAATCACATGAATAAAAGTATTTGGATCCATTTTTAAATTTTAATTTTAGGAGCGCTCAGTTTTGATACAGACAAAACATGACATTAGACAACACGACATACAAATAACACAAAATCAAAGGCCTTGTAACTTTATAGGTGAATCTGCATTGCAATGTAACAGATGTTCAAAAACTTTAGTTGAATAAAAAATAGAACTGATTAAAAAGAAAAAAAAAATCATTAACCTAGGTATGCAAGATCAAAATTATAAGCTCAAAAATACAGCATTAAAGAAAAACAAAACAAAACAAGAATCCTGGAAAATGAGTTAGTTCTGTGTAGTAGCCCAGAAGTTTAAAACAGACACCTTTTTTTTCTTATTTTTAGGTTACCTCCCTTTCCTGCTGAGACCGCTGCAGCCTACCTTCCAATGCAGGCTTCAGCAAGGCCAGGCAAGGGGGAGGGAGGATCACCCAGGACTTGTTAACCCTTTTTCTTCCTGGTTGAGAAATCAGGTTAGGTTTTAATGCAGAAAATCACAAAACATTATTTCTTACTACTTTTGAGGAATGGAGTTGCTGAGATCTCTGCCCAGGGGGAGGACTGCTTCAAGGACATGGGTGTTCCTCCCTAGGTGGCCATGGAGCTGCATGGAAGGGATCAGGAGGGGGGCCTTGGACAATTTTTGTTAAGTTACCTTGCACTTCTCCTTTATTAGGAAGTGCTTTCCAGGCAGCAATGCAGATCTTATTAATTTGTTCATAAACCTCTAATGGAAAGCCTGTTTGCTGATTGGCAAATCTACCCTGCCCCAGAAGCATATCCACATCCCAGGCAGGTTTGTCCATAGCTTGGTTGCGTGCAGCCTGTTCATTGGCCCCCTCTAACATGAAGGCTCTCCAGTCTAAATATTTACCCAGGGAAACACAAGCTTTCACTAAACTGGCCCAGTCCGAGGGGGTCATGCAGAATCTATTGAGCCCCTCTATTTGGGCGATAGTAAAAGCAGCATCCACACCATAAGTGCAGACAGATTCTGCTATATTCTTGATCGTTTTAAATTCTATGGGTTCCTGATGTTTTCCCCCATCATTGTCTTGGAATACAGGACAGGCAAACCCCAACTTTACATGGGCAGCCCTCCAAGCTGCAGAGTTAAAAGTTCTACCCATGCTTGGAATCCCTCCCACATATGGGGGAGGATCATAGGCTAGAGCTGGTTCCTGTTCTTCCTCATAGTCCTTCTGTCTAAAATCTCTTTGTCTTTTAGTTCCCCCTTCTTTTATCTTCACCTTCCGTAAGTGCTGCGTTAGCTCTTTCACTTCCTCATCACCGTCTGATTCTGACTCCCCTGTTTCTTCTGGTGTTCTAAGGGCTTTTAAATCTGGGTATAGTCTCCTCTTTGGAATAGCTCCAGAAACCTGCTCTCTAGTACTATGTTTACTGGAAGTACTCATAGAATCCTCAGACTTCTTCCCATGTAATTGTTCAAGAACTTTCTGTCCTTCATGAACAGCTTCTTGACATCTACCATCACGAATACATCCTTTTATTAATTTCCATAGCGGTATCACCCCTTTCTCCAATTGTCCCTGCTCCTGAAGAAAATCCAAATCTCTTCCCAACTTATCCCAACTAGCAGGAGTCAAGCTCCCAGAGACAGCAAACCATGGAGACGCTTTATCAATTCTTTCTATGAATGTTTGTAAAGTACTGTGTTTGACCTTGAGCTCTTTAGAGCGCAACAAAATATCTAAAGGCTGTACTAAATCCAAAGGCTGTACTAACGAACTAAATGGAGAATTGCCCATAACAAAAGCAGTGTTCAGAGCCAGCAGAATGAAAGCGAAAGCAAAATTATGTAAAGTAAATTTTCGCTCTCTCTTTGTCTACAGAGGAGCGTTAATCCCCGCTCTCTCTATGGAGCGTCCCACTTACCTGTGGGATTAATTTTTGCTCTCTCTATCTACAGAGGAGCGTCCCACTATATGTGGACCCCACTTACCTGTGGGGCTTACCGGTGCACCCCCTGACCGCTGAAGGTTCTGAATTCCCGGGTTTCGGCACCACTTGTCGCGTCCCTTGCCCGCAAGAAAGCACGACACAGGAAACTTCCTTCAGCAGTTTAATCAGGACCTTATTATTAGATAACCATGGTTTCTCTTCTCTCCTCTACTAGGAAGTCACGGTCATATTTATATGAATTATAAGCCAATCAGGTTACAGAATATGCGGGGAGAGCAAGATTACAATATAATACAATCAGAGCAACTAAGGGGCGTGTGCAAGCACGAGTCACTTTTGTCCAATCAAAGCAGTTCCTTCTGGCCCTGGCTCAATGCCGGGGCCACTTTATCAGCTGCTGGCTTAGTGCCGGGGCCAGTTCTTTCGGCAGCGTCAGCCATATGTTGCAAACCAGGTTGCCCCGGCTTCGTGCCAGTCCTTGATGTTGCAGTCTATGTTGACCCGGCTCAATGCCAGGGTATAGTTCGTGCTTGATGTTGCAGACTAGGTTGCCCCGGCTTAGTGCCAGGGTACAGTCTTTTCAGCCTTCAGGCCGGAGTGGGGTCCGCGGCCCCCGACAATCAGTGTTTCTTGCTGGCTGTGAGCCAGGCCCAAGCTGCACTCCCCTGCCTCCTCCTAGGTGGCTGAGGTCATCTTCATGACCATCTCCTCCCATCTGCCACCTGAGCCTGGGTGGATGATAGAGTCTTTGGTCAGTGACTGTGGACATGGATGGAAAGTTTGTCTCATATCTAGGCCTCAGGGAGCCTCTCAGAGTGATAGGAATTGAAGTGTGGCAAGGACTGAACAGGAGCAAGTAATGGAGGGAAATACTGGGAGGCAATGGGAAGGCAAGACAGGTTGCAGTTGGGTGAACAGGAACTGAGTCTCAGGCAGTGTGTTGGTAACCACTGTGTCCCACACGTCTGGGCTTGAGGAAAAATCCTGGGTTTGGAAACAGTGGTGGGCCAGTAGGGTGCATGGCCCAGAGGAACTCCTCAGCCAGGCTTCTTGCAGTGCTCTGCATTTATGAATCAGGGAATGTTCATTCCTGTGGGAAAGACTGTGGACAGGATAGATGTCCCCTAGAAGGAAATTTGTGGATGGGGGTCCAGGGTGACAAGTGTCATCATCCTCAGAGAGCTTGTCCTGATCAGGAAACATGTGGAGGATTCTGTTCTGAAACCACTGTCCTCATTGTCCTCATTCAGGAACCCACTAACCCACTCGATCTTCTCCAAAGGATTCAAGAGCCAGCACTATTCCAGAGAGGTGTGCCAGAGGCTGTAGGGCTTTGTATTAGCCATGACCACCAAACCCAGCAAGATCCAGCAGGTAAGGATAACAGGCCACCCCCAGTGACTCTCCTAGCACCCTTGAAAGTACCCCAAGCACCACAAAGGGCTTCTCTCACTCCTCAGGCAGGCACCTTGACCACCAGACAACTCCCCATCTCTCCACTGGCAACTCTCCCCAGGCCAAACAGCTACCTCTATCAGCACAGGCTCTCACCACCTCCACTCAGGTTGCTTCTCCAACTCCACAGGTGCTCCTCCTAGCAAAAGGTGGCTCTTTCCACTGTGGCTTCTCCGATCCCAAGTATGCTCCCTCAATTACTTCCTGTACTCCCTCTCCCCCCAAGTGGCTGCCCCTCTCCTCAGGTGTGTCTCTCTCACCTTTGTCTATCCTTCCCTCTCTCCTGGGTGCCTACCCCTGTCCCCCAGTCCCCTCCAATGATCTGTACTCCTGCTACTGGTGCCATGTCCCCTTGAACTCTTCCCTCCATGGTTGTTTTCTCACCTGGGGTGTGCCCACTTCTCACCCTGGATAATCTTCAGGGTTCCCAGAGCTGAGATGAGCTTTAGAAAATTTGATCTATGGTAATACCAGGAAAAGAAGTGGCTGTGGCCAGGAGCATCAGCAGGCCCTGCTCCTCTAGGGTTGCATGATGTTCAACACCTAGCATTTGGGTGCTCTGGAGTTTAGCTAGGAGGAGTTGGGGTCAGTTTGGGAGGCAGATTCCACATCTGACTGGGGTGAGGTCAGCACAGGAAGTGGGGCCCATGAGTCCTGTCCACAGGGACCTGATCTATCTCCCCAGCACATGCTCACCACACAGCCCTCTCTCCAGTGAGGAACTGCATGGCCTATTGCTCTGCTGTCCTTGGAAAGCTTAGCAGGGCTCACACCACTTACTTGGTGGGCATGAGTTTGCCCAGCCAGCTATGTGCATCCCTGTACCCAAAAGCTAGAAGTATTTTTTTGGGCAGGAGAATTTGACTTCAGAGACAAGCTTTACCACTGAACATGTGTACAACTGGTTTGCCTATTACCGATGGAACCAAATGATACTTTTTGAGCATGTGCTGTCAGTCTGGCAGGTCATGCCGGAACTCACAGAACTCCCCAGGGCTGAGGAGAATTCTGAGTCCCTGTGGCACTCAGGCAGCTGCCTTGACAACTGTGGATGTAATTACAGGTCTCAGTAAACAGGTGTGTGGCCAAGGGTTCCTACTTCTTTCCCTGGATCTTATTTGTGATGGGACAGGCTGACTTTAGAGGATTCAGGTGGAACTGTGACTGAGTGTTCAGCAGTCAGTTTGGAGACAGGGGCATCATGTTGCCAGAGGGAAGAGACAGTGAATAGATCTGAGAATTGAGCCAAGTTGTATGTTTGGGGTGTGCTGGGCTCATATTTACAGGAAGGGGTCAGTTCAAAATCAGATGAAGGGACAAAGACAGGATGTACATGTGCCCAGTGGATACTCCTGTTTCAGTCAATACAACTGCACTCACCTGCTGACTTGAAGGTCCACTAAGCCTTTCCTCCTCTGATCTCTTTTCAGTAGGATGTGAGGAACCTGAGCCTGCAGTTACCAGAGACCATCCTAGGATTGTGGGGGCCATTGACCCTGGCCCAAGACAATCCTGGATCCCTCACAACACCAAGGTCACTGGTTGCAAGGTAGTGTCATCTCCTCCGGCTGTGGGATCATCGTGCCTGTTCAGTTTCCTTCCTTCCTTAGGTGTAGACTAGGGTGCTGAGTGGATGTGAGTGTTCTGGGCCTGACCCTTGCACCTGGTCAGAGACAGGTGTGACCTCAGAGGGTAGGGAGGATGCCACTACTAAGGAACCCACATCAGGGAACTGGAAGTGCTTCCTCTGCTGCCATACTTATTCCTTGCAGCTTACCCACCTACCCCTGACTTCATTTGTATTTAAAGAATGGGGGATAGGCTTGGAGAGAAAAGCATATTTACCTGCCACCAAGAGACCCAGCTGTCTCTGGGACTCATTTCTTATTGGTGGTAAGTTTCTTAGTTCATGGACTCAGGAGTGGCCAACCAACCTACCCCTCACCAGTATTGTTGAGCCATCTCCCTTTCCTCTGTGCTCAACTGTCCTGAGGCATAATCCCAAAACCAGGATTAGGATAGCTTGGGCAGTCCAGGCTATTCTGTGTGGGGTTGTTGCCCATGACAGCCCCCAATTGGTTTTGTCACTGCATTGTGTACACTTCTCCCATTTTCTGTGCATCCTTGTTACCTTAGCATCTCCCTTGGTACCACCCATGACAAGCTTATGTCCTGGCTAAACTCCATCCAGGTGTGTGACCTCAGGCATATTTCCATTACCTCCTACCAAATACATGGGGATGATGACAGGACCTGCTGCTCCAGGAAGGTCAAATTACCTTTTACTGGAAACACAGGAGCAGCACCCGAGAGGTAAGTAGTCACCAGTGTAAATCACTGCATTATGACCAGCTTCTCATCTCTCAAACTCTTGGTAAATTTTTTCAATTTTCAATACTTTGCAGAAAGTCATAGATTAACTGCTAAGGTGTTTTCATATGTAGTACTGGTCTCCTCTGTGTACTCTTGGTGCCTGGCCCACTGGAGCTCTACCCTTGCCTTTGTAGCCACAGGGGAGGGTCCAGGCAGTGAGGTGGGTGCTGGGTGCTATGCCTTTCAGGGCCACTCATTGTGGGACACACACTGAACTTGTCTGAAGTTTTCTCCTAGGAAACAGTTGCAGCCTGAGGCAGCCTCTGCTGTGTCCTGCAGACCAGTACAGAGTAGTGAGATGTACCAGGATCTCTGTCACCCTTGTTTACATCTGGCCCTGATCTCTGCCTTCTGGCTGCCAGCAGTGAGGAGCTGAATCCCTCCCTGGCTGCCCTCAAGGTGTGACTATTGGACTTTCCACTGGAATCCTCCAATGAAGTCTGCTTCTACAACAGGCAGTTCATCCACCATCATGGACTAGATTCTGATGATTTCTGCTGAAGTCACTGTGGCAGCTGCTGCCCTTGTTGATCATGGATTTGCAGGTACATTCCCCTTAGCATAGACCTTGAAGTTCTCCATTGGACACTTTATCACCTTGGGTTTAGTTTGAGGGGCAGAGTGTGGGCAAAGGGTCTTCTGATCAGTCCCTCCTGTGCTCCTCACTGCAGTCATCTGCCTCACCTTCCAGGACCATGCCACAGAGGAGGTCCTACTCCTTTGACTTACCCACATAAGCCAGGGCAGAAATGTTTCTCTAGTTTATGGTTATCATTTACATGTGCATTTTGTCTATGAAATCCAAAAGAGTCTGTAACCTCCCTTGTAGAATACTCTGATTCAACTGCATTTCTTAGTGTCCTAGGTATAATATTTTCCCTTTACCTTTTTGTTTTCATGAAATTTCTGTATGCATTTCTTTTTAATCTTTTCTTTATTTTATTTTATTTTTTTGATACCAGATTTTGAAACCAGAGGCAACCCTTTTACCACCAAGCCACATCCCCAGCCCTTTTAATGTTTTATATAGACAGGGTTTTGCTAAGTTGATTAAGGTATCTCTAAATTGTTGAGGTTGGCTTTGAACTCAAGATTCTCCTGCATCTGCATTCCCAGCCACTGGGATTATGGGTGCACACCATCATGCTTGCCTTCTATATGCCTTTTTTTGCACATATTCTTTCATTACACCCATAACATCTCCCAGGGTTTCAAGAACCCCATCTGAGAATTCTCTGCATGGGGTCCCCTCTTCCTTTTGCCACTGCAAGAGGTGGATTCCAGGGTTGGGTGGGGTAGCATTGTCATGACTGGAGCTCCCATCCCTGCTTTGCTGGGTGACTCCAGTGCTTGCTGAATGGAAACTTTGTTCTTTCTTTCTTAACTCCCTTGCTTTTTTAGAGAACATTCTCATTTAGTTTTCACAACAAAGCGCCAAGAACATAAATTTTCTGAATTGTTGAATGTCTTACAAGTGTCTAAATCCACCCTTCCACCTGACTAAGTACTTGGCATGGGCCAAATTCTGAGCTGAAAACACTTTTCCCTTGAGAATTATAAATAGTCACCTTTTTAAAGAAGTTGGTGTGGTTAAGCAAGGTGTTCAGTTCTTGAAAGACAACCTGCCTTTGACTGCTCACACTGGTGGTCCTGGTTTGTATATCTGAATTGTCTCCATGGTACACTTTCAACTTAAAAACTAAGTCTCCTGAAATCCCTGGGTGTCTTCTTGTATTGTTCCCATTCAGCTGTCCCAAGGCTGTGGGCCTGCCCCTGCTTTCTGACTACAGGCTGTGGATGCCCTCTTCTTCTGTCTCTGAGTGCTCTCCAAGTTCTGATGAATGAGCAGGCAGAAGAAGAAGAAGCAGAGCCACATACCAGGTAATCAGGCAGGTCTTGGGCAGCTGGACACAAGGGAATCTTGCCACAGTTGTGGCAGAAGAGAGGCCAGCACAATCTCCACACAAGGCCAAAGTTATATATCTGAGGCCACAAGATCAAAGGTGGTTGTTTTGCCTTATATGCTCAGGGCACAGAGAAACCTGCCTTCTCCAGCCCTTTTCTCTTACACCTATGTACACTCAGAGCTAACCAGGTCATGAGAGTTCATCTTTAAGAGTAATACAAATTCTGAGATATTCTCAGACACATCTTGCAGGGAGAGAAAGACAGGGTGAGGTAGTAATAGTTTTTATCTCAGAGAAACCAAATGTGAGTAGAAAAAATGGAAACCTTAGTGGCTGGTGGCAGGTTCCTGTGCATCTGCCAGAGGAGGATGGAAGAGTGCACTGCACATCTTCATGGTGGTGGAAGGGAGTGCAAAGCAGACCCTGGATCAGGGGCACTTGGTGAAGAGAGACTAGGATGGCAGAACACAATTTGAAGTCAGTGGATCCCATGATAATTTGGTCTCTGGAGGCCAGAGGAGGCTGCTGGGATCAATGTTGGGACAGATTCTTCCTTAGAGGTAGATGGAGGCCAAGCATGCTGAACCTGGCTCAAGGGGCACAGGATGGTGGGTTGGATGCTGTGTCTGTTTTCCCAATGGAGGCTATGTTGTGCCACACATGGACAATATTCCTGCTGCCACCAGTGGGTTGTGGACTTTCTTTAATTGCAGGATTGACCAACCCACCCCAGCAGCAGTCCCCAGAATGTGTACCTGGGGGAGGGCCTGTGTGCATGTATTGTGTCAGCAGAGGTAGGCAGGTTCCTTGTCACAGAACACACACCATAGTCTCCTGAATCTTTCCTCCTGGAGAGGTAAATCCAAGAGCCACTGGATTGCATGGTGCTGTGTGCAGACCATGAGGTAGTGCAGTGCCTGGTATACAGACCCACTACCTCAGATTTTGACAATCAATGCCTGTCCTATGGATTTCTACAAATAGTAATAGACCCTCCAGACTGCATCCCTGAAAAGAACACTGCTTTTATTTTTTCTTTTGGTACTGGGGTTTCAGTATCTGTCCAGGGACACCTTTCCACTGAGTTACCTGCCCAACCCTCTATTTTTTAATTTTGATCAAGGTCACTGAGACTGGCCTTCAACTTGCCATCCTCCTGCCATAGTCTCTCTTGTTACTGGGATTATAAATGTTCACTACTGTACCTCCCTAAAATCTGAAGTTTTCCACTCAAAGAAAAGAATGTGCCAAGCACCAAAGCAGATGTGGGCATCCTATCCTTTGGCAGGTGCTCAGGGTTCACCCCTTTCCTGCTGTCAGTCTGGGGCTCTGCAACCTCTTCCTTTGTTTATTTTCCAGATAATGTCAGTTGTGTTTTGAGCAACATTATATCCAAACTGTGGGGTATTTGTTGTTGTTATTTTATTTTTTGTTTGTTTGTTTTTTTTTGGTAGGTTTATTTTTATATATCAGGGATTAAATTCAGGGGCACTCAACCACTGAGTCACATCCCCAGGCTTATTTTGTATTTTATTTAGAGACAGAGTCTTACTAAATTGCTTAAAACCTCGCTTTTGCTGAGGCTGTCTTTGAATTCTCAATCCTTCCACCTCAACCACCTGAGCCATTGAGAATACAGGTATTTGCCACCCTACCCAGCCAAGTTCACAGAACATCACATTATGGCCACTGCTTCAGCTTTCTAGCAGGTGTTGGGATCGAGATTTTCAAGTTCACCGTTGGTTCTTCTGCAGTCTGTGCCATTTATTCTAAATTCAGAAAGAGGTCACTGAATATTTGAGTGTGATTGCACCAATTTATAAATCAAATTTGAGTAAATGTCATCCTATGTAGACACCTGAACAGGGAATATCTCTGCAATTATTTATACTTTGCTTTGTTGCTTTCAATTGTGTTTCTTAGTTTTCTGAAAGTATGCATGTAATTTATAAGTTATTGCAAATTTTCAATTTTGGGGATGTTATTATAAATGTTAGTGTTTATAATTCTTTCTTAGTCTAGATTCAAATTCAAATTTTTACCACAAACTATTGCTGATATATAACAAATCAATGAACTTCAGCCCATCAAACATATATTTTGCTTTACGCTATCACCATACTTTCTCATCAAACATGGGATGGTGGGCTTTATTGCTGTATTCTTTAAATTTTTAAAATATGTTCTAATTATTTACACATGACAGTGGAACACAATTATGCATTTTTGTGTTGTCTTTTTTTAAATCAATTTTTATTGTAAACAAATGGGATACATCTTGCTTCTATGTACATGAAGTAGAGACATACCATTTTTGCAATTATATATTTACCTAGGATACAGCTCTGTGCTCTCAGTTCTGTTTTTTTATTTCCCTCCACCTCTCTCACCTGTCTTATCCTTCTATACAGTCCCTCCTTCCTCCATTCTTGCCCCCCTCCCATCCCCCATTATGTGTCATCTGCTCATCGGTGAGAACATTTGTCCTTTGTCTTTTTGAGATTGTCTTATCTCAATTAGCATGATATTCTCCAATTTCATCCATTTGCCTGTAAATGCCATGATTTTATTATCTTTTATGGCTGAATATATATATATATATCACAATTTCTTTATCCATTCATCAGTTGAAATGCATCTAGGTTGGTTCCACAATCTGGCAATTGTGAATTGAGCAGCTATGAACCTTGTTGTGGCTGTATCTCTGTAGTATGCTGATTTTAAGTCCATTGGGAATAGGCCAAGGAGTGTGATAGCTGGGTCAAATGGTGGTTCCATTCCAAGTTTTCTAAGGAATCTCCACACTGCTTTCCAGTGTGACTGCACTAATTTGCAGCCCCACCAGCAATGTATGAGTGTACATTTTTTCCCACATCCTCGCAAACACCTATTGTTTCTTGTATTATGACAATCATCATTCTAATTGGGGTGAGATGGAATTTTAGGGTAGTTTTGATTTGCAGTTCTCTTATTACTAGAGATATTGAACATTTTTTCATATATCTGTTGATTGCTTGTAGATCTTCTTCTGTGAAGTGTCTGTTCATTTCCTTAGCCCATTTGTTGATTGGGTTATTTGTATTCTTGTTGTGGAGTTATTTCATTTCTTTATATATTCTGGAAATTAGTGCTCTATTTGAAGTATGATTGGCAAAGATTTTCTCCTACTCTGTAGGTTCTTTTTTCATATTGCTGATAGTTTCCTTTGCTGAGAAAAAATTGTTTAGTTTGAATCTATCTAAGTTATTGATTCTTTCATTTATTTCTTGTGCAATGGGAGTCCTGCTAAGGAAGTCTGATCCTAAGCTGACATGTTGAGGATTTGAACCTACTTTCCCTTCTATAAGATGCAGGGTTTCTGGACTGATTCCAAGGCCCTTGATCCATTTTGAGTTGTTTTTTGTGCAGTGTGAGAGATAGTGGTTAATTTTCATTCTGTTGCATATGGATTTCCAGTTTTCCCAGAACCATTTGTTGAACAGGTGTTCTTTTCTCCATTGCATATTTTTGACCCCTTTGTCTAGTATGAGAAAATTGTATTTATTTGGGTTTGTGCCCGTGTCTTCTATTCCGTACCATTGATCTACCTGTTTATTTTGTGCCAATACCATGCTGATTTTGTTACTATTGCTTTCTAGTTTAGTTGAAGGTCTGGTATTGAGATACCCTCTGATTTACTCTTCCTGTAAGGATTGCTTTAACTATTCTGGGTTTCTTATTCTTCCAGATGGATTTCAAGATTGCTTGCTCTATTTCTGTGATATACATCATTAGGATTTTAATCGGAATTGCATTGAATCTGTATAGCACATTTGGTAATATGGCCATTTTGACAATATTAGTTCTGCCTATTTAAGAACATGGGAGATCTTTCCATCTTCTAAGGTTTTATCTAATTTCTTTCTTAAGTGTTCTGCAGTTCTCGTTGTAGAGGTCTTTCACCTTTTTTGTTAGCTTCATTTCCAAGTACTTTATTTTTTTTTGATGCTATTATGAATGGGGTAGTTTTCCTAACTTCTCTTTCTAAAGATGCATCATTTATGTATAAGAATGCATTGAATTTGTGAGCATTGATCTTATATCCTGCTACTTTACTGAATTCACTTATGAGTTCTAAAAGTTTTCTGGTGGAATTTCCTGGTTCCTCTAAATATATAATCATGTCATCAGCAAATAGATATAGTTTGAATTCTTCTTTTCCTATTCGTATCCCTTTAATTTTTTTGGTGTGTCTAATTGCTCTGGCTAGAATTTCGAGGACAATGTTGAATAGAAGTGGTGAAAGAGGGCATCCATGCCATGTTCCAGTTTTTAGGGGGAATGCTTTCAGTTTTTCACCATTTAGAATGATATTGCCCATGGGCTTAGCATAGATGGTCTTTACAATGTTAAGGAATGTTCTCACTATCCCTATTTTTTCTAGTGTTTTGAGCATGAAGGGATGCTGTATTTTATCAATTATTTTCTGCATCTATCAAAATAGTCATGTAATTTTTGACTTTAAGTCTGTTAATATGATGAATTACATTTATTGATTTCCAAATGTTTAACCAACCTCACATCCCTGGGATAAAACCCACTTGATTGTGGTGCATATCATTTTAATATATTTTTATATGCTATTTACTAATATTTTGTTGAGAATTTTTACATTAATGTTCATTAAGGACATTGGTCTGAAATTTTCTTTCCTCGATGTGTGTCTGTCTGGTTGAGTTATCAGGGTGATATTGGCTTCATAGAATGAGTTTGTCAGGGTTCCCTCCTCTTCTATTTCATGAAATCTTTGAGAAGTATTGGAATAAACTCTTCTTCCAAGGTTTTGTAGAACTCGGCTGAGAACCCATCTGCCCCTGGACTTTTCTTTGTTGGTAGCCTTTTGATGACTTCTTCTATTTCATTACTTGAAATTGATCTATTTAAATTGTGTATGTCCTCCTTGTTCAGTTTAGGTAATTCATATGTCTCTAGAAACCTTTTGATGTCTTCGAGTTTTCTATTTTGTTGGAATATACATTTTCAAAACAGCTTCCAATTATGTTTTGTATTTCAATCATGTCTGTTGTGATATTTCCTTTTTCATTCCAAATTTTAGTAATTTGAGTCTTCTCTCCCCTTCTCTTTTTTAGTGTGGCTAAGGGTTTATCAATTTTGTTTATTTTTTCAAGAACCAACTATTTATTTTGTCATTTATTCATTTGTTTATTTTGTTTCAATTTTGCTGATTTCAGCTGTGATTTTTACTATTTTCTGTCTTCTACTACTTTTGGTGTTGCTCTGTTCTTCTTTTTCTAGGACTTTGAGCTGTAGTGTTGCCATTATTTGTTAATTTTTCTTTTATTGAATGTGCTCCATCAAATAAATTTTCCTCTAAATACTGCTTTCTTATGTCACAGAGATTTTGATATGATGTTTCTTTGTTCTCTTTTACCTCTAAGAATTTTTAAATTTCCTTCCTGGTATCTTCTGTTATCCACTCATCATACAATAGTGTATTATTTAATCTCCAGGTGTTGGAGTAGTTTCTGTTTTTTACTCTGTCATTTACTTCTAATTTAATCCATTATGATCTGATAGAATAAAAGGTGGTATCTCTATCTCCTTGTACTTGCTAACAATTACATTTTGGAATAGAATATGGTCTATTTTAGAGAACGATCCTTGTGCTGCTGAGAAGAATGTGTATCCTCTCTTTGTTGGATGGTATATTCTGTAAATGTCTGTTCAGTCTAAATAATTGATTGTGTTATTGAGATCTATGGTTTCTTTGTTCAAGTTTTGTTTGGGGAATCTGTCCATTGGTGAGAGAGGTGTGTTACAATCACCTAGTATTATTGTGTTGTGGTCTATTTGATTTGTGGAATTAAGAAGGATTTGTTTGACATACATGGATGAGCCACTGTTTGCGGCATATATATTTATGATTGTTATGTCTTGCTGATTTATGCTTCCCCTTAAGCAGTATGAACTGTTCTTCTTTATCACTTCTGACTAACTTTATCTTGAAGTCCACATTATCTGATATGAGAATGGATACTCTGGCTACTTTGCTATGTTCATGTGCATGGTATGTTTTTTTCCACATTTCACCTTAGATCTGTGGGAATCTCTTTCTATGAGATGAGTCTCTTGCAGGCAGTAAACTATTGGTTCTTTCTTTTTTAATCCATTCTGCCAGTCTATGTCTTTTGATAGATGAGTTCAGGCCATTAACATTCAGGGTTATTATTGAGATATGATTTGTGTTCCTGATAATTTGACCTTTTTTTTTTGACACAACTTGGTTTCTCCTTTATTTGGCTTTTCCTTTAGGATACTTCCTCCCTTTGCTGATTTACATTGTTGTTTTTCATCTCTTCGTCATTGAATATTTTGCTGAGAATGTTCTGTAATGCTGGCTTTCTTTCTGTAAATTCTTTTACCTTCTGTTTATCATGGAATGATTTCACCTTCATCAAATCTGAAGGTAAGTTTTGCTGGGTATAAGATTTCTGGTTGGCATCCATTTTCTTTCAGAGCTTGAAAAATTTTGTTCCAAGTCCTTCTAGCTTTTAGGGTCTGGATTGAAAATTCTGCTGATATCGGTATTGGTTTCACCCTGATTGCAATTTTGTTGTTTTCTCTCACAGCCTTTAAAATTCTGTCTTTATTTTGTATGTTATGTATTTTCATTATCATGTGCCTTCGTGGGGGTTTCTTGTAATTTTGTGTATTTGGAGTCCTATAAGCCTGTTGTACTTGATTTTCCATTTCATTCTTCAGATTTGGGAAATTTTCTGATATTATTTCTTTCAATAGGTTGTTCATTCCTTTGGTTTGTTTCTCTAAGCCTTCCTCCATCCCAATAATTCTTAATTTGCCTTTGCATGATATCCCATAGTTCTTGGAGATTCTGTTCATGATATCTTACCATCTTCTCTGTTTGTTCAACTTTGTTTTCAAGATTAAATATTTTGTCTTCAATATCTGAGTTTCTGTCTTCCAGGTGTTCTATCCTATTAATTTTGTTTTCTATGGAGTTTTTAATTTGGTTTATTATTTCCTTCATTTCAAGGATTTCTGTTTTTTTCAATATCTCTAACTCTTTATTGAAGTGACCTCTTGCTCCCTGTATTTGCTCTTTTAACTGTCCATTGGTGTGATCATTTAATGCCTGCATTTGCTCTTTCTTCTCATCCTTCAATGCCTGCATTTGCTGTTTCATCTCCTTGTTTGCTTCCCTGATCATTTTAATTATGTACATTCTGAACTCCCTTTCTGAAATTTCTTCCCTCATGCTGTCATTGGATTTTATTGCTATACCATCTAGATTTGTTTGGGACATTTTCTTCCCTTGTTTTCTCATATTGCTGAGGTATCTACCTCTCTAGTAGTGAAATTCTGGGATATTGCAGATTTCCTTTTTTGACTAATAATTTCTCTGTAGATTTCCAGTAACTCACCTCTTAGCCTTCAGTAGCCTAAAGTCTTGGAGAAACTTGATAATGTGGTGGTCCACTAGGAAGTTGCCCCTCTAGGAGTGGTGGCATTCAGGTGGGGTATATTCCCTGTCAGTGGGCAAAGGTGCCTCCACTTGTTGACTGATGGTCAGCCAAAGGGGGACTAGACTGCAGACTGGAGCAAGTCTGATCTGGGCCTGTGTCTCTGGTTCTACTGCCCTGGTGGGAAAGCCTCACCCAGTGGGGAAGACTTACCTAGTGAGGAAGTTTCACTGGGCAGCTCTTCTCTGAGTAGTTCCCATTGGTACAGAACTACCATCTGGACTGGGAAGCCCTCCTCTATGATGTTCCCAGTGGTCTTGATCTACACCTGGCCTGGGGAGCCTGTTTTTGTTGGGGAGTCCCTATCTGAGCAGCCCTCCTCTGCTATGTACCCTGGGACCCAAGCTACTGCCTGGGCCTTGGACCCTCACCCTATCAAAGCCTCTCGCTGTGTGGCCCTCCTCTGCAATGCTCCCTGTTGACTGGTCTCTCTGCTCCAGCAAGGAAGTCTCACTGGGCCACTCTACTCCATGAAGTTCCCTGAGTTTTGGGACTACTGCCCCATCCAGGGAGTCTGACCAGTGGGAGAGACTCATCTGGTGTCTCTGAGTTGGTCCTGAGTCTTTCAATAACTCCCTTCTTGACTCCTGGGTCTTGTCAAAGGTCCTCTAGCCTCCTGTAGGTGTTTCAGGAAGGGAGCTGCCCTTCCAATGATAATGGCCTAGCCATCAGAAATAATTCAAAATGCCTGTACCAGCCTATAAAGAAACCTCTGGCTAGCTCCATGATGAAGGCAGGCTGGTTGTCTGCCAGCTTACTCCTCAATAGCAACAGACCTTGGCATGGTGGTCAGGTGAGGTCACTCAGTGATGGTGTGTGCGTTTGGCCTGGTGGTTGGGTGGGTAGGCTGCCAGTCACCTATGTCCACAAGGCAGGTGGGTTGGGTGCCCGCCTGCTATCTCCATGGTGCAGGCGACCTGACTCACCTGCCAGCTTGCTCTGTAACTGTGACTGATTGGTGATGACACCACCCCTGTGCTTGGATCAGGTGGGGTCCCTCAGTGATGTCATCTGTGTTTGTTCTTGCAATTATGCATTTTGATAAATCATACACAAATAGAATATAAGTTCTCAGTTTTTCTGATTGTACATGTTGTGGGATCACATTGGTCATGCAGTCATAAGTATGCATGGGTAATGTCTGTTTCACTCTACTGTTCTTCCTATCCCCAAGTTACCAAAATCATGGCCTAGAAAAATCAAAACCATGAATTTCAGAGCTTCATCAGAACTTCCACACAGGGTGCAGGGGCACCACTGAACAGTGAGCATTAAGTGTCCTGTTTTGCCCAGAGTGACCAGAAGGTGGTTCTCAGGGCTACTTTTCCTGATCCCCTTGAATCATCAGCCTGCCAGAAATGGGTGCCCTGGGCCCACAGGGGAAAGAAACTAAGAATGAGGGCAACTTAGGGCCGTGACTCTGGTGACAAGAGCCTATCCACTATTCTGTGTGCTGAGGAGGAAGCTCTGCCATGTTCTTTATTTTAATAGGTAATGTTTTAGCTAGGCTTACTTTTCCAAAAGCATCCTTTGTTGAGGCTTTGGCTGTTCAATCTCATAGCAAGATGTCATAGCATAATATGTGTATCTGCTGAGGAATTCCAACACACTGAAAAGAAAAACACAGACACAACCTCAAAATGTTGTAAGAGTGGCATGGGAGTCCTCTGGAACCTCATGGGGCATTGAGGGAAGGATAGTGCCACTCACTGCTTAATTTTATTCCTTTTTTTTGGCTCTTTTCTCAGTGTTAAAGTATCTGAAACATTGAGAATTTGATGTACCAGTGCAATAACATTGTGGAAAGATTTTTTTAACTATGTGGCCTTGATTTTTACAAAAGATACTGAGACTTTCTTGGTGAGTCTGTACACAGATGTGTGGGTTATTTCACATTTCCCAGAAGCTAGTGTGGTGACAGTTGTGGCAATAGATTCCAGAATGCACTGCACAGAACCACTGGGGGTACCTGGTCATACATACTGCTACGGCTCCCACTGTCCTTTATGTAAAGGGCTAGGAAGACAAGATCTGATCTATGGTACTCAGAATCTTTGGGATACCCAAGCAAGCACATGGTCCAAAGCTTCTGGGGGGCATATTGGTCATTCCAGGACAGTACAATGCTAGTACACATTGCCCAGAGTTCTCAGGGGTGACTGGTTGGGAATGTAGCAAGCAGCTTCTAGGAGACTCACAGATCAGGGCTTCAGAATTTACAATGAACTGCATTGCTCAGAGTTCTTCAGGGCCTACTGTTTTCAGGGCCTACTACAATGAGGGAAGCATGGGCCAGATGGCAGAGTGCACTAACAACAGCCCTTGGGGACCTGCAGCTCACAGAGAGTTCTGCAGTGAGGGATGGGCAGGCAAAATGACAAACTGTGCCACATGTTACCCTTGGGTACATACTGTTCCCAGGAGACTTTGGAGTGAAAACTACAAGAATGGAATGCCAAATTTTAGTGCACAAATTCCCTGGGGATGCCTGTACTCTGCAAATTCTAGCAGTTTCTGTGATGAGAGTTGCAATGTTAGAGCACACTACCTGGAATATTCAGGGTACAAAGAAAAGCAGAGTTTGAAGTTACTGTGGTCCTTCCTCAAGCAGGTCAGTGCACATAAAACTAGATTAAATTATTTAGAATTCTCTTTAGTTGCAACTCCCATTATTCTGTATGGTGATCAGATAAACCATTAGTCTTGTGTACCCACAATACTCAGGTGCTCTATCTTCCAAGATTATCTCTAATAATTGAGCAAGAACACTGTCCTTCATTACCCATAGTCCTCTGGGACTGCCAGAACCCTCTGTGTTGAGTGAGCAAACCACTGAACTGCATTACCTACAATTCTAATAGGACTTGAGCTACCAGTTTTCTCTGTGTGGAATGGGCAAAACACAAGACTTCATTACCCACAATACATGGTGCCAGCAGCTTCCATGCACCTCTGCATTGAGAACTGTAGTGTTATACTATCTAAAATCCTTCAGTGTGTTGCTGAGGTGAATTTCAGTCTGCAACTTCAAGAGGACTCCACGGTGAGGGCTGGGCATATTTAAGGTCAAACTACACTGTCCATAAGTCCTGCTACTAATCTAGATGTGAAGCCTAGAGTTTCCAGAGGTCTCCACAGTGGGGACTGCATTGGTACAGGACTGTATTCCATTAGAAATCTCAGGATAACAAGGAAAATATGTGGCCTGCTGTTTTCCTGTCTCTCCCAACAAGGGCACACAGGCAAAGCACTGGACTACATTGCCCAGAATCCTCATGGACCAGAATCTCCCAGTATCCTCATTGGTGAGGACTGTGGGGTAGAGAAGTAAACTACACTACCCAAGGTTCTTGGAGGGGCCCAGGTGCCTGTGTGGCCTTCTACACACAGAGGCCTCCACAGTGAGGAATCGGCATTCAGAAGGCCAAACTACAATATCCAGAGTACCTCAGGAGCTGTAGCTTTTAGACAACTTCCTATTGAGAGCTACATGTATAAGCTTTGCATTGCAGTATCCAGACTCCTCAGGGGTATAGAGGCAGGCTTGCAGTATTCAGATCATGGGAGTCTTGATGGTGAGTTCCACTTAAGATGGACTGTACTACTCTGAATAATCAATGACCTGCTGTTCCTGAGAACTCTGATATCAGTGCTACCTTAGGCTGAACTACAATACTGAGGATTCCTGGGGACTCAGAGATTCAAGGAGTCATCCTGGGGTCTCAGAGATCCAAGGAGTCACTATTGTATAGGCTGCACCAACATAGCACTATGCTAGAACGTTCATGGTTTTGGGGGACCTACATCTTCCACATGCCTCTGTGATGAGGGGTGCATTGGCAGAACACCACACAACACTGCCCAGAATCCTATGAGGTGCCTGGGTGGCAAGTATCCTCCAAATCTCAGAGACCTCTGTAGTGAGGGTGGCATTCAACTTGTATAGTTCTAATAAACTTCAACCATAGCTCTTTAACACTGATAAAGCAAACATTAAAAGAAGATGGGGGATTTGCTGCTCTTTGGAACCTATATTCTGACTAAACTACTTATTTTAAGAATAAACACACAGCATTAGGCAGTGCATTGAGAGTTGTTCTTCCATTTCTACAGTTGTTCCTGCATAGCATTTTGATCCACACCAAGGCATATTGTAATAAAAATGCTTAACATTCAAAAAAAAGATAGAATTTTTAAAGGTTACAGGAGAAAAACATTAGATTACATATAGGGGGAAACCAATACAGATATTATCAGACTTCTCACCCCAGACACTAAATGCAAGAAGGGCCTGGAGCAGTGTTTTTCAAGCTCTTAAAGAACATGGTTGCCAACAAAGAATCTTATGCCTAGCAAAACTAACTTTCAGATTTGAGAATGAAATAAAATTTCTCTATGATAAATAAATATTAAAATAATTTGCAAATAGAAAACCTGTGCTATAGTACATTCTCAGCAAAATATTCCATGAGTAGGAAATGAGAACAATTTAAGTCAGCAAAGGGGGTACCCTAAATATAAGGCCAAAATAAAGAAAGAAGAGGAAAAGGAAAACCAAGTCACATTAAAAACTAAAAATAAGCAAAAATTACCAGAAATACAAATCATATCTCAATAATAACTCTGAATGTTAATTGTCAAAGCTCATCAATCAAAAGGTATAGACTGGTAGATTGGATTAAAAAGAAAGACCCAACAATAGGATGCTTTCAAGAGACTTATCTCATAGTAAAAATCATCCACGTACTAAAGGTGAAGAAATGGGAGAAAACATACCATACACATGGACTCAGGAAAAAGTGGGGGTTACTCAGGTAAAGCAAACTTCAAGTCAATGTTGGACAGAAGGGAAAAAGAATAACACTTCTTACTTCTGAAGGAAACTATCATTCATGAAGACATAACACTTGCAAATATTTATGTTCCAAATAATGGCACATCTATGTACATCAAAGAAATTCTTCTCAATTTCAGGATCCAAATAGACCACAACACAATAATTCTGGGTGACTTCAAAACACTACTCTCACCAGTAGATAGATATTACAAACAAAAACTGAACAAGGAAACCATGCAACTCAATAACACAATCAATATCTTAACCTAACACACATGTATAGAATACTTCATCCATCATGGAGCAAACACATTTTGTTCTCAGCAGCACATGGATCCTTCTCTAAAATAGAATATATATTATGCCACAAAGCAGTCCTTAGTAAATCCAAAAAATAGAAATACTACCTTGTATTTCATCAGATCGTAATGGAAATAAAATTACAAATCAATGACAAAATAAAAGAACACAAAATACCCCAAAACCTGGAGATTAAATAATACGCTACTTAATAAAGCATGGATAAAAGAAAATATAAGGGAAGAGATAAAATTTCTTAGGAGTAAATGAGAATGACAGTACAACATATAAAAATCTCTGAGACAATATGACAGCAATACTAAGAGGAAAATTTATTACATGCAGTGCATTAAGGGAAAGAATAAAAAGTCAACAACTAAATGACCTAACACTACATCTCAAAGCCCTAGAAAAAGAAGAGAAGACCAACACCAAAAGAAGTAGAACACAGAAAATAATTATAATCAGAGCTGAAATCAATGAAATTGAAACTAAAGGAACAATTCAAAAAATTGACAAAACAAAAAGTTGGTTCTTTGAAAAAGTAAACATATAGATAAACAGCCACAGAAATGAAGATGAGAACTCAGAAAATTTAAATTACAAACTTTGTGATGAAAAAGGAAATATCATGACAAAACCATTGAATTATATAACATAATTAGAAGCTACATTGAAAATCTATACTCCAACAAACTAGAAAATTTTGAAGACATAGAAAAATCTTTTGAGACATATTGATACCGCCGTTTACAGGTGATGAGTTCTGCTCCTTCTAATGTCTAATGTTGAAGATTGAACACTAGAGAAGCACGCCAAGGCAAGCATATTAAACAAGTTTTATTTAAAGGTAATAATACAGACTTCTCCTGGCAGGAAGAAGGGGACCATGGCTGATGTTCTAAAGTCCCAAGAAGTGAGCGCACCCTACATCTTTTCTAGGTTAATGTCTCTTTTGTTCTCCAGTTTTCTCCCCCCTTATCTCTCTCTCCTTCCTGCCTACGTGACTAGGCCTGGTTTTGCATCAAGTGAGAAGCCATGGGCAGAAGGAGGGCCAAGGTGATTCAGGCAGGCAAGGGCCCAGGGGACATTAATTAGCAGCTCTATGCTTGCAGTCCTTGATAAAGGCAGGTAAATTTGGTAATCAATGGGCTCCGGAGATCCTTGACATTCCATTCTTCCACGGGCAGTCTCCAACTTCCAAAGGCAGATGGCTTTGTGGGTTCATTTCCTTGAATTGACCCAATTTCCTATTTCTACACTAACTACCTGTCCTTAATTCTGGCTTCATTTCCCCTTTTAGCTTTAGGAACTCCTAACTGCTGTAAGGAAAAGAAAGGGGGCGTCAATCATTCTGGCTGCTTTGAAGCTGAAAGGGAGCAGTGAGGGGCAAGCAGTTTGGAGTTCCTTTTATAAAAATCGGGTCAATTGAGGGGTCTAAGGTAGAAGTCTGGTTGGGGAATAGCAGGTTGTAAAGTCATCTGGGGGTGGGTGCTTCTACGATAGAAGAACAAAAAAACTTGAGTACTGAAATGAGATTAGTACAAAGTAAATGTTGCAGCATCTGAAACATGCCACTGAGTATCATGAAAATGACAGAAGTCAATCTCTCACCAGAAGGTGGAAGAACTGAGAAATTGTTCCCATAACTAGGCCTAGCAAAGGTTGGAGAGGACAAGGCCTTTATTTGGGGACTTTAACATTGTCCAGGTTATCAGGAATGTAAACACAACATTTAATTCTTAATGTCATAGATGTCCCAAAAAATATAGTTAAGCTACTTAATGTCATCTGATTTTTGTAAAATATCCCTTTATTGGTATAAACTGTGTTTAGTTGAGATCTCTATACTTCTGTTACTTAGGGATAGACAATCATACGAACAAACATAGATTAAGTCTACCTGTGTAGCTTAGGAAGGTCTGCAGGCCTTAAATTGACTAAAAACTTCTGACTCTGGCAGTTTCTCTTGATAGTTATCAGGCACATTTGCTGAAAAATCTTTCTTTCATTTGTATCTTCCAGTCTTTATTCTAGTGGGCTAATACAAGTGTACATCTTAAGTTACAATTAACTATTATTTCTTTTAAATGCCCAAGAATGGTTATATTTTGGTTTTAACTGTTTTGCTGGGTGTCTAAGATCAAGCTGGTCAAATTGACCTGGTTCCTGTCTTGTTAAAGAGTCAGTTGATTTCCGACAGGGGCCACTCGTAGAGAACTTAAGAGCAGCTTCTTATCTCCACCAGTGCCATTAGTTAGGCAGGGTCTCCTTGATGAGGTGATTTCCTTTGGAAGCATTAAGGGATGTGTCCCTTTTTACATGACCCTCCTCTGCAGTGGATTCACTGAGTGATTTTTCATCCTCTAGTCTCAACAATCTCTTTTATCAGGAGTTTGTGTGACCCAGAGTTGCAAAGCTCCTTAGAGAAGTTCTCTTGTTCGTGGGTTCAGGCTGACTGAGGGCAAAAGATCCAAATACTGGCCTATCTTGCCTTCTGTATTTAATTCCAATCTCTAAGTTTGATCTTAATCATCCAGCAAGCCAGTCTCACCAGTCATAAAGTAAGAGTACTGGGCTTTAACTTCAATGTCTATAACTTTACAATTATTTACCCTTTTATCTAACTGAAGTCTGCATTAGTACTGGAAGTTACCACTATCTGTTCTATAGGTGATGGCTTATTATCACAAGTTACCTAGGTTGTGTGCTCTTGAAGTAGGTACTTCTGCAAAACATTAACAGGTAACAGTTTAACAAAATGAAATTAGCAAGAGTAAAAATATATTCAGTTTATATAATAGTTATCTTGAATTTTGACTGAGAACCACGTTATATCCCCTATTTGAGATCATAGTAATCTTACAACAAAAACCAATCTTTTGACTATAACTTTAAATAAGCTGAAGTCTGACTTATTTTGGAGTCACTCTAACATGCAGTAAGGTGGGAGGCAGAGCCTTATCTCAGGTAAGGCGTGGCCCTTTACAGATCTTAAGTTTTCTAATTCTGATGTTGATTTTTGCTTCTTCCTTAAATATCATTAAATAGTTTATGTATACAGTTTCCTGAGTCTATATAAAGTTTATATTTAACACAATTTAACATTGTATCTAAAACATGAATCAAAGAAATGCTGAGAGAGCTTTTAACTTTCCTTTTGTGTGATAAAGTGGCAAAATGTTTTCATGTTTCACAAAATTAACCTTTAAACAAGTCAGACTCTAACTTTTATAAATACATTTATATTTGAAATTCTTTACCTCAGTGTAAAAAGTAACAAAATTTACATATGCCCTATTGATAGCAGGTTCTATAATAGAACATTGAATGATAGAAATAAATCCCCAATTAAAATTTACTCTTTATAAGTTTAAAATTACCATTACAGACAAGTTTAATCTGGAGAATAGCAGAGCTTGATAAATTCCCTGCTTTAAAAACTTGTATACCTGGAAAATATGAACACATTTAATATACAACTAGTGACCATTTCACAATTACCTTGATATTTTATCTTACCAAATTTAGTTTTTAAAGAAAAATGTAGACTCTGTAACATCGTA
Source organism: Sciurus niger (assembly GCA_020740815.1). NCBI lineage: Eukaryota > Metazoa > Chordata > Mammalia > Rodentia > Sciuridae > Sciurus > Sciurus niger. The sequence continues at coordinate 2,129 of JAHUXG010014104.1, read as the reverse complement.
CAATACTCTACCAGTTGTTTAACCATAATTGGATAAACCCCAATTTTTAAGACTAATTGTTCTAAAGAATAAAACTTAATAGACACAAAGTTAAGAGTAAATTAGTGTTTCTAAGAAATCCTTGTCATTTTACCATATAGATTAAGCTTTGGTTTATATCAACACATTAGTATTTCACCTTAGGAAAAACCTTTAATAACTTTAGCTGTATCACATACATACAACCAACTTAGTTTCACACAAACTTCTTGAAACTTGCCCTTTATTTACACACAGACTTTCTTAGCACTTACTTAGACCCTCATGTATTTCATCACACAAGCACTTTTTTACCCAGATACGTTTCCTTTTCCCTTTTACTAAATATATTTCCATACCCAGAACCTTTTATTTTCACTTTCCTATTTGTTGAACCCTTTTTGTTCACATTCTGAAACAACTCTTATGAAATTTATGAATTTAGATAAATTACTCTATTTTAATAAGATTAAATTTTTGTTGTTTATAGTATTCTAATTGAAACAGTTGAAACTTTTGGGACCCTTTGTATATAGAATTGCACTTGTTAGGACATAACTCTTAGTAACCTTGTTTTTAGTTTAGTGAGGACACAAAGTAATTGTAAACCCTTTTTATTTACCAACCTATGAAAATACCAATAATGTTTAAGTGTGTTACCCCATGTAATTTAAGGAGTTTAAAGTACTCGATGTTATTTAACAATTAGCATTTTAACTTTGTAAATTAATCAGATGTCTCTACAAACACATTTGAGTAATACCATACATGTTAACTCTAATTCACTTATTCTGCAAAAACCAAGATATCAGACAAGTGTCCTGAACAGTATTTGTTGTCTGTTTCCTGTTGAAGAAAAGTCCTAGAAACAATTGATATTAGACATTTTATTAACATCAATATTTTATTAGCTTGACCACCTAGAGACTTGCGAGGTATTTTCAAAGACATTTTACTTTTATTAGCTTACCCAATTTGAATTGAACCTTTTTAAATCACGTGAATTAAGAGTATCTGGATCCATTTTCAAATTTTAATTTTAGGAGCGCTCAGTTTTGATACAGACAAAACATGACATCAGACAGCACGACATAAAAATAACACAAAATCAAAGGCCTTGTAACTTTATATATGAATCTCCATTGCAATGTAACAGATATTCAAAAACTCTAGTTGAATAAAAAAATAGAACTGATCAAAAAATCATGAGCTCAAAAAAATATAGAATTAAAAAAAACAAGAGTCCTGGAAAAATGATACGGCTGTTAATGACTTCAGTAAAGCACCATAAAATTTACTTTTGCTGGAGTTCAGGTAAGGCTCTTTTTACATTTTTTTTCCTTGGGTTTGAGACAGGTCTCCTACTGAGCCTTTAGGCTTCCTTTATTTACATTTCAATGTAAGCCTTGACTGAGATCTGGAAGGATCTAACAGGTTTTAATAGAAACCTTGTTCCTAGGGCATTTTAGCCATCTCATCAGGTCAGGTTGAATGTCAAAGAAAATTATGAGACCTTATTTTCCATTACTTTTGAGAATGAAGCTACTTTGCTAAGCTCCTCACTGAGATATGCCATTGGTTACTGAGCTGCCTATGGCTGCTTATCCAGGATTTATTTTCCCCTTTGTGACAAACAGGTTAAATCTTGCTTCATAGGTAAGCTGAGGACAGGAGCTTGAAGTAAGGCCCTTTCCTGGGGCAGAATATTGTCCTATGGTGGCTATTTCCTGTAGTATTGAACCTGTTGATGATGTAATTAAGCTTTATTTTTTGAGATCTTTTAATTCCTATTAGCTAAGAAGTTTAGGAGTTCTGCAATGGCCTTTTGATATTCCTCCTGGGTGGAGGAACATAAAATTGCTATTCAGAGTTTAGCATAAACAGGAAGAGCCATCTTTTAAATCTAACTTAGTAAACCAAACAACAGTTGGAATTCAAGATAAAAGTGTATGGATTAAGAACTATAGGGTGGGGGTAGTTACTGCTTCATTATTCTAAGGTCTTGGACTAGGCAGTTTGCCTTTTAACTACTAAAATGGGCAAATTGCATGGGCTATTGCAAGGCATTAAAAGTTTCTGTCAGTTTGAATGATCTTTAATAAGTCCTTTTT